>JAQPPZ010001018.1:0-12334 GCA_028583015.1 Wollemia nobilis
TCGTCATGTTGTGGCTGCTCCACAACATACCATAAAATTGGGGACCCACCTTTTTGCATATTTTCCAAGAAGACCGAAGTGGCCCATATGCTAAAGATAAAAAAAAGTGTCACGATATCGTGACATGTTGCATTTTCACGGCCAAAAGAGAAGAGAAAGGACAAGAAAGAAAAAGTGTCGCGATATCGCGACATGTTGCATTTTTGTAGTCCAAAGCAAAGAGAAAGAACAAGAAACAAAAATATCGTGATATCGTGACATGTAGCATTTTTGTGACTCAAAAATGGCAGGCAGACATAGAAACAAAATTGTCACGATATCACGACATGTAGCATTTTTGCGACTCAAAAAGGGCAGGCAAGCAGAGAAATAAAAGTGTCACGATATCGCGACATGTTGCATTTTTGCCAAAGGAACAGTGTAGTTGACAATGTGTTGATAGTAGTTGAAGAGAAAGGACAAGAAAGAAATAAAAGTGTCACGATATCGCAAAATGAAGGGCCATAAAATAGAAATGAAAAGCCTTTTTGGAAACCAAAAACACATGCATCCACAAGGGAAGGAGAAAACGAACAGTCATGGAAGGAGAAAATGAACAGTCATGGAAGGAGAAAACGAACAGTCATGGAAGGAGAAACAAATTTTTTTTCAAAGGTTTTAAATACGCCATTCAAAGAGGCCATATGTGGTTGGTGCTTCTTTATGTTGGTGTAGATAAATTAGGGGTTGGTGCTCCTTTCTGTTGGTGTAGATAAATCAGGGGTTGGTGCTCTTTCCAGTGGGTGCTGGTAAATTGATTGTAAAGTTGGTGCTTTGCAAAGGCTGGATTTGGATGGGAGTCCAAACAGTCATTTTGAGGATGTAGCCAAATCGGTGAACCTCGGTACATATTATGTTGTGTGATGTTCTCTTGTTATACTTGATTTATTTGGTTTCAATTTTTCATTGTTTCGGCTTTAAGAGTTGAAGATTTAAGTTTTAAAAGAGCTACACTAATTTAGCCCCTCTCTCAGTGTCATTGTGAGACTAAAATATTTGAAATAGATATTTAATAGATCTGTGCTAGATCGAAGGACTGTGTTTAGTATATATTTGAGATAGAACTAAGATCAAGCTTTGGAGGTGATAGAGCAGAGGACAATAGTATCCAATAGATAGAGATCCATTAGCCAAGGTAGTGAGGATAGAGGTCTTCTAAGTGAGGATGGGAGTCTTCAGTGGAGAGATATCCACAAGCCAGTATAGTGGAGGTAGTAGTCTTCTAGAGGATCAATAGCCAGAGCAAAGGAGAAAGGGTTCTCCTATAGATAGAGATCCATTAACTAGATGAGGGGATTGGTGTCTCCTATGGATAGATATCCATGAAATTGATTAGGGGATTGGTGTCTCCTTTGGACAGAGGTCCATAAACATTGTAATAGGGAAAGGATTCCTAAGATATTTGTTGAGAAAATTTTAGTGAAATATTTTCTTCGTGGAGTAGCCCACATTGGGTGAACCACATTAAATTGGTGTCTCTATTGTGTGTGGTGATTTATGCATTGCTTTGATTACTGTTGTTGACATTGTATTGATATATTGGATAATATTGTTTGAGTAAAGAAAAGTAAAAAGTGGTCTTATACTGTTCACCCCCACCTCTCATTATAAGCTTGTGTTCTTCAATTGGTATTAGAGTGGGTTCCTTTAGAAAGGGTATAACAACTTGAAGGAAGATATTACAAGAACACACATGGCAAAGAAAGTAAAAAGTGGAACCATGAGATCTAAAAGGAAAAGAACACACATGGTCATGAAAGAAAAGGAAAATAAATTTTATTTTGATGTTCTAAGAGGAGAAGTGGAAATAGATTCAAGAGATGAATCAAGTAGTGGAGAAGAGGCCAGATTGACAAAATTTTGTACCAAATGTAGGAAGATAGGTCACCATTCACCTTATTGTCCATAATATGGTGAAGAATGTTTTGTTTGTGGTCAACTCGATCATGATGCAGGTTATTGCAATGGGTTTAGTTGCAGTGAAGATGAAATGGAACTAAAAGATAACATGGGTAGTCAAAATAGGTATGAAGAAGAAACTCTACTTTCTATAATAGAAGAAAAAGGAGATGCTCCTATTGAATATCAAAGAAAAAAAAAATTCAAAAAATCAAGAAGAGAAAGATTTAGAAAAAGAAAATGAGGAAACCACACTTAAATAACTTGTTGAGTTGAAAAAATAGAACTTAGAATTCAAGGCTCAAATACAAGAGGATGAGAAATATAAGATAAAGCTTCTACAATATCTCTCTGACTTGAAAGACAAGGTTGAAAAGGTAAGGAGATTTGAAAAAGATATGGTTGAACATTCAAAGGTAAAAGATCTAGAATATGAAAGAATTATTTTTGATCTTGAAGAACTAAAAAGGGAGAACTCAGTATTAAGAGTTCAATCTCAAGAAGATGAGAAAGCAAAAGCAAAGTTTCTACAAGATCTCACCAACTTCAAAATTAAGGTTGAAGAGGCAAGGAAAATTGAAGGTATGACTGAAAAATTAAAGATAAAATATCTAGACTGTGAAATATTATAACATGAGGTAGTTTCACTAAGAATGGAAGTGAAATACTCTAATGACAAGCTACACAAGTTTGGTGAAAATTCAAATACCTTGGACAAGATTATCAATGCACAAATATCATCAGTCACCAAAACAGGACTTAGTTTTGAAGAAGAATAAGGGAAACAAGAAGTAGAAAAAGGAGAGTCAAGATCAAGCACCAAAGAAGAAGAAGCTTCAAAAGAAGAGAGTAAAAGACAGAGTGAGACTTTTGAGGATAAGTTGGACAATTGAAAGTTCAACAAGGAAAGGAAAAATGCACAAATAAGGAACAAATGGAACATGAAATAACACAAGGAATAAGAGACTAAAAGACCAATGGGGTCAAGGCAAGGTTTCTTCAATGGATGTTGCTTCTCATATCACAAGCTTGGGTACAAGGCTAAACAGTGCAGGACACATGAAATACATGAATATGGAAACTTCAGAAACATGCATCTCTTTCAAGGGTATTGCTACTCTTATAATCAATTTGGTCATAAGGTAGTTAATTGTAGGGTTCATGACAGGAATGGATTTGGCTTCACCAAGAGGGACTACAAGACATTTGCACCTTCAAGGGATCACAACATTAAGTGCTATAAGTGCAATAATGTTGGGCATACAACAAGGTGGTGTAGAGAAAAAAATTTAGAACTTCCAAGGACATGCAAGAAAGAGGATTCTCAAAAGGTACGAAAATATATGGCTACAAAGGTATGGAAGATAGTTGACAGAGGAAAATAGCATAACAAGATGGGAGTATATTTACTCCCACTCCAAAATTAACCACCTCAATAGAGGAGGTGGAGGAGGGGCTAAGCTAAGAGTCCCATTCTTAGCCCCAAGCCCCAAAGGTGGCCCTTTGCCATTGACTTCAAAGGGGTAGAGATTTGAGTTAGTGGGAGAGCATTCAGTCAAGGGGAGCAGTTTCTTAGGGGGAGCAGTTTCTCAGGAGGAGCAACTTTTGAAAAAAAAAATGGTAAAAAAAAAGGGGTTGCCATCAATAACAAAGGGGGAGATTGTTGGAAATTTTGAGTATTTTTGTTAACATTGATGTCAAGAGAGTATTGTTTCAATTTCATCATCATTAAGGACATCAAGTGTTTTTTCCCAAATCAATAATATTTTGAAAAGGAATAGGATATAATATTTATTTTTAATATTATATGCCTAAAAAGGCCCAAAAGGATGAAGACCCAAGGAAGGAGAAGCAAGTTTAAATTAAATAATAATAATATATTATTTAATATTATTGGAAAAATTGATGAGGTGAAGTAAACCGATTCTAAGATATTATTAAAATAATTATTCTTGAAAAGACCCATGAAGTAACTTGCAAAAGATTTAAATTAATTTATTTAAATTAAAATATTTTAACCTATGGTTAAAATTTTAATTTAAATAAATAATGGATGGCAAAGGTTTTTAATTTAATATGTAAATCTAAATTCTATTTTTAAAATCAAATGATGGGTCGACGAGTTATGTGCAAGTGAAAAAATGTATAAAAAGGGAAAATGAATTCTCATTTTATTACCTTTGACATATGCTATCAAGTGTTGTGCAATGCTAATATAATTTGTGCACTTTGTGCTTCAAGAGAAGAGCTTTTTGTGCTTCTGGAAAAGAAGACAAGGAGCTAGTTTTGAAAAATATGGGAGTCAAAGGAAGTACCACTAGAGGTGGTAGCGTAGGTGGCAGTTGAGGCCAAGTGAAAACGTTGAGAGGGCAAATATGTGGGTTTGATTCACGTCGTGTGCTTTCCAAGGGAAAATGTTTATTTTTTTGTGCTAGAGGATAGAAGACATAAGGGACAAAACGTAAACCATGTGTCTTGAGTTTTGTGTGGGCTCATAGCCCAACCGGTTGCCTAGCGTTTGCTAGGGTGTTGAGGAAGCAAGGTTGTGAGTTCAAATTTGGTTGGAAACATTTTTGGGCAGAGTGAAAATAAAAGGAATGGAATTTATGATTTTATTTTTCAAAGGTTTTTTATATCCAAAAAATTCATTTTAAAGGTTGTGTGAAATTTGAAAGGATAGCTTGTGAGTTTTGTTGAGGTAGGTATAAGGTGTAAGAAAATTAAAATATTTTATTTTAATATTGGTGGTTAGAATTTATTCAATGAGATAGGAGTTATAAGGTTTGCAAAGGAAATTATATTTTATTTTGAGATAAAGCTATGATGTGTTAATTGTTTTTAGAAGAGAAATAAGGTGACTAAAGAAAATTATTCTGGTTGTTTTCTTTAACAAAATTGTTGACTTATATTTTGAAAGTGTGGAGATTATAAGGTATATTTACGACTTGTTATTTTTGTGTTGAAAAAATAATTATTGGAAAAATATTTGCAAGGAGATTTTGAAAAATATTGTTGTTACCTAACGTTAATATTGGTAAATAAGATTTGATTGTGGTTATGAAAGGTTTTGAAGACATATCTCCATCAAAATAAAAGGTATGGACACATCTTCCTAGGAGTGAAATATTGTTGGATTGAATGTTGTGAAATGCAAGGTTGGAGTGAAGAGGATTGTTTGATAAAATTTGTTGAAAATATTTGAGTGAGTGTTCATATGCATGACTAGGGTTTGTGAAAGATCATGAGTATCATTGTTATGTGAAGTTGAGTACAATATTGAACTAGGGTTTGTGAAAGAACTTGAGTATCATTGTTATATAAAAATTAGAATTATCTTGAGTCAAGGTTTGTAGTGTGAATTGTTGGAAGTAGAGTGAAACAATTGGTTAGGGTTTGGATGCAATTTGTGTTTCATTTAAGTGGATGGTTGAGTAGATTTGGTTGAGAATTATTGATTGAAAGCATTGGAGTGATAGTTCAAGATTTGTGAAACAAATTATTCTTTATTTCTGAATTGATTTGAAAGTGAGTTTGAAAGTCTTAGAGTGAATTGTGAGTGAGAAACATATTGAGTCTCTTACCATTCTCCATATGTTTCTATGGTTAAACAAGATTCTGATTGAAACTTCTTTGTGCGATTGAAGAGGTTTTATGAAAAGATTAAGTTGAGTTTTGTGAGTGTGAAACATATTGAGTCTCTAACCATTATCTATATATTTTTGAGGTTAAAAAATATTCTGTGTGAAACTTGTTTGTTGGATTGAAGAGGTTTTCTGTGAGAGATTGTGTTGAGTTTTATATGCAAGTTTGCAATTGATGTGAATAATATTTTGTGAAAGCTTATGAGCAGATTTGAGTAAGTCCTAGAGGGGACTTAAGGAAATAATTGAGGAATTTTTTTGTGAAATCTTAAGGATAAATTTGTGTGAGATTTTTTGGAAGCTTACAAAGCAGAGTTAATGTAATTCTAGTGAGGACTTGTTGAGCAAATTTGAGGTATGTCTTAGAGAAGACTTGAAAGTAGATTGAACAAGTTCTAGTGAGGACTTGTTGATAGATTTGAGGTAAGTCTTTGAGAAGACTTGAGAGCAGAGTTGATTGAATGATTTGTACAAACCTTTAGTTAAGGTTTGGGTCATATCTAGCAGAGTTGATTGATTTATTTGTTCAAACCTTGAGTTAAGGTTTGGGGTAGATCTAGTAGAGTTTATTTATGATTAGATCAAGCTTTTTGTTAAGGCTTAAGGAAAATTTTGAGGATATATTTTGATGTAGATTTGTGTCAAACCAGAGATAGATATTGAGTATATTTATTATAGATCAAAGGACTATTTTTATTACAAATTTAAGACATATATTGAGAATATTTATGCTAGATCGAAGGACTATGTTTAGTGTAGATTTGAGATAGAGTTGAGATCAAGATTTGGAGGTGATAGAGTAGAGGGCAGTAGTCTCTAGTGGATAGATATCCTTTATCCAGGATAGTGAGGATAGAGGTCTTCTAAGTGAGGATAGGATTATTCAGTGGAGAGAGATCCATAAGCCAGTGCAATGGAGATAGTAGTCTTCTAGAGGATCACCAACTAGTGTAGAGGATAAGGAGATCTCCTATGGATAGAGATCCATGAAACAACTGAGGGGATTAGTGTCTCTATGGATAGATATCCACAAAATTCATTAGAGTATTGGTTTCTCCTTTGGACAAAGGTCCATAAACATTGTAATAGGGAAAGGATTTCGAAGAGATATGTGGAGAAAATTTTAGTGAAATATTTTCTCTATGGAGTAGTCCACATTGGGTGAACCATGTTAGATTGGTGTCTCTATTATGTGTGGTGATTTTTGCATTGCTTTGATTATTGTTGTTGACATTGCATTAATATATTCGATAATATTGTTTGAGTAAAGAAAAGTAAAAAGTGGTCTTATACTATTCACCCCCCTCTCATTATAAGCTTGTATTCTTCAAATTATTCATGTTTTTGAGCATTTACTAAACTCAAAACTTGGTTCATTCTTTAACCAACTTAGGGAGAAGACCCCATATTCCTCTCTAGAGTAGATTTCCTACCTACTCCTCTTTTAGATAAGTAAGCTCAAATTCGAAGAATAGAACTCTGCATCTATTCTTAAGTATGATTAACTTAACAAAAATTAGTCACTTAACTTAAGATGAGGTAACCTAAGGTATCTCACCTTTATTGATAAGATAGCTAAAGTTATCCATACTTTTACTATGAGTTGAATCTATCCATCTATCTTATCTTTTTGATAAAATAGCTAAAAGTCACCTCTCATTTTTGCTAGGAGATGACTCTATCCATCTATCTCATCTGGTATAGCTAAAGTTATCTATCCCCTTTTAGCTATGAGATGACTCTATACATCTATCTAAATTTAGATAGCTAAAGTTATCTATCTCATTTTAGCTATGAGCTAAATTTATCCATCTATCTCACCTGAGATAGCTAAATTCATCTATCTAATTTTAGCTATGAGATGACTCTATCCATCTATCTCACTTGAGATAGTTAAAGTTATTTATATAATTTTAGCTATGAGCTGACTTTATCCATCTGTCTCACCTGAGATAGCTAAAGTCATCTATTTATTTTGTGAATGGCTAACGTTATGCTTGATTTACGCAAGATACTATACCAAAGGAAAGTTGATTTTTCTAGGACCAATCCTTAAGCAATCCTTAGCTTATACAAGGAAGCTTCTATATCGTCACACCTAGATCCTTACCTAGGTAAGCTGATAGTCCCACGACTATGTGCTTTGACTTCAAGCAACTTGGTAGTTCAAGGTCTTCTTGGCTTCAACTTAAGTAAGCAAAAACCTATTGTAGAAAGATACCTATCCCTTAGCACATTCCAAGGGAAACTCTAGTCCATTGTTTCCTAGGGTTCCTTTCATGCAAGCATCTCATCCTACACCTTACTACTCTGATACCATATGTAACACCCCATTAACCCAACTTGTTTAAGGGATGTCACTATTACTGTTATAATTTTTTTTTTAAATTAACAACATCACATATTAACTACCAAAAAGTTTATCATATTTAGAACAAATAAAGAACAATATAAACCAAGCATTAAATTAAATCAAACATGAAAATTAACTAGAAAGTGATATATTAAAAGCATTTATAAAAAACAACAATAAGAAGATACATTAAAGCAAATACTAAAAGAGACTCAATACCCATAACATAATATTTATCCTAGGTAAAACCCTTATGGGAAAACCCAGCCTCAAATACATTTTATAGATTGCATAAATTTGGTCTTTTATAGCTACAAGGATCCGTAATCCCTTTCTCACAAATGTATGTCAATATAATGCGTAGGAACTCAAAGTTACCACAACTTTACCATGAATTGCTCTTTTAATACACATCATTACTTAATTAGCTAAATTCCCATATCTTTAGATAATTCAATAATCCATATTTCATTTACCAAACTAGCTAAAGACCCATTATCTAATTCAACTTCCATTTAATAAGCTAACTAAAGTACCATACCTTTAGTCAATCTAATAATCTATAACTTTTCTTTCATTACCAATTATACTAACATACTTAGCATAATTAGCAACCTTGCAATGTAAACTATGTTGATCATATTCTAACATAACCCATCTTTGCTATACTAGCTATGTTATACAATCTTATAACATATTCTACTACTTGCAATATAGACTATATTACCCATATATAGGACATAATATATAATATTGTAAACTATGTTAACCAACTATAACATAATCCACATTTTCTCTTTCATATAAACTATGTTAACCAACTATAACATAATCCACATTTTCTCTTTCATATAAACTATGTTAACCAACTATAACATAATCTATAAACTTGTAAACTATGTTAAGCAACTATAACATAATCCATATTTTCTCTTTCATATAAACTATGTTAACCAACTATAACATAATCCACATTTTCTCTTTCATATAAACTATGTTAACCAACTATAACATAATCTATAAACTTGTAAACTATGTTAAGCAACTATAACATAATCAATATTTTCTATTTTATATAAACTATGTTAAACAACTATAACATAATCTATAAACTTATAAACTATGTTAACCAACTATAACATAATCTTTAAACGTGTAAACTATGTTAAGCAACTATAACATAATCCAAATTGTCTCTTTTAGACACAATTTATGCAACTATGTTTGAATGTATTTCAATTGATTGTAAAACAATATTGTAATATTTCCAATATAAAACTATACATCTATATTGAATCCAATTCATTTGATTATAAAACACTATCATAATCTTTCCATTATAAAGCTATACATCTATTTTAAAACTATCCTTAATTCTAGTATAAATATATAATGAAATCCACTCTTACTATTTAACCTTTGTATATATATAAAAATTAAATGAAATCATATAAATAATTATTTAAACTTTGTCTATACTTAATTTAAATATAAAAAACATAATGAAATCCTCCTTCATTACACCGAGAGGCGTTCCTACAATGGCAGACGGGGGGTGGGAGGCAAAGAGGTCATATATGTCATGCCGTAAACAATTTTTTATTTTTATTTTTAAATCCGACATTAACAAAAACATTTAAAATATTTAAACTAAAACATCCGACTAACCAACCGTTGCAAACATTTAAAATATTTAAACTAAAACAACCGACTAACTAACCGTTGCAACTGTTTAATAAAATATCGTATAAATACATGAGCATCTATTGCAATATACCAAAAACAATCCACAGTGCAATTGATAACTCTAGGTGTTTTTAGATATATATCCTTTATATCTAAGCTAGTTAATTAATCTTTGACATATTAAAATGTCAAACTCCAAGTTTAAACCACTATAACATTTATGAAGTCTATATTTAATTTTCAACCTTTAACATATTAAAATTTAAACCACTTTAACATTTATAAAGTCTATATTTAAGTTTAAACCTTTAACATATTAAAATGTCACACTCCAAGTTTAAACCATTATAACATTTATAAAGTTTATATTTAAGTTTAAACCTTTAACATATTAAAATGTCAAACTCCAAGTTTAAACCACTATAACAATTATAAAGTCTATATTTAAGTTTAAATCTTTAACATATTAAAAATGTCAAACTCCAAGTTTAAACGACTATAACACCTATAAAGTCTATATTTAAGTTTAAACCTTTAACATATTAAAGTGTCAAACTCCAAGTTTAAACCACTATAACATTCATAAAGTCTTTATGTAAGTTTAAACCTTTAACATACTACAGAACTTTATACGCTAAGTTATTAACATAACGTTTCATAAATGCTATAACATGTTATTTTGATGTTAATATTTTAACATATAGCTTAGAATTCTCTTTATGCTAAAACCTTATAACATAAACTTTAAATTCTCTTTATGTTAAATCATTATAACATAAACTTTAAATTATCTTTATGTTAAACCATTATAACATAAACTTTAAATATATATAAATATATATTTCCATTCGCTCAGAAGGAGGGATATTTTAATTACCAGGCCTACCATACCAACTGTGCATCCCCACAACTGAAATTGAACCCTACCAACTGGGTATTTCCCTCAACTGAAACCAACCTTGATCAATGGGTGCAACAATAGCCACAAAGTGGCAATCAATAGGTGCTACTAGTGCCTGGAGGTGGCTCTTTAGAAGCCTCCTCCTTACTACTATAGGGTAGTTGAATATAAGGGAGATACTCCCCCCTTATAAACTATCCAAATCCCACCCACATTGTTGATGTGGGATAAATCCCCATCGATGATAAAAAGGAGTGCTTCATCCATGCAATTTCAAACAAGGTAAAGTCAACTTAACACCACACGTCGAAAGATGCAAGGATCCAAGGTTTAGTGTCATCCAAATGATTAGTCCCCGAGATAGCCAAGAACCAAATGCAAACCACTTGGCTATTATACTAGGTGGGTTTTATTTTGCTAAACCAGGTTACAACCAATGTTCATCATAGAAATTTTTAATTTTTTTTAATTTGTCTAAGTGTGGAGATGCACTCCCAACTGTGATAACAACTCAACACAACCTATTCTACACCATGGTTAGCATGGTGAAATAGACTTCTTGAGCAACTTAATTGTGGCTCATAACAAAATATGAGGGCCCCAAATTAGAACACACTACTACATTATCCATATTAGGATAATGTTCTACACTACATAGATCAGTGTATGGTTCCATGTTGCAATTAATACAATAAAATTTGTCATCTTGGTATATTGAATTATGGCTCAAAACAATATTATACACGGTCTGACTCAAAACATAATTTTATATTGCATGACTTAGTGAAATTCTCTATGCTACATTCAATATTGGTCAAAATACTTGAAACATGATTTAAATCCTAACCTAGAACAAAGTTCTACATCACATAACCCAAAGTAAGGTTTTTTGCAATGTGATCCTAGTCTAATGCATCCCTACTCTATGCCATGTTCAAAGTGGTCAAAGTATCAAGTTTTATAATTTAAAATCCAAAATAAAGCAAGTGTCATACCACGAGTGATGAAAGAAGGTCAAGGTAAATTTCCATGAGATGGATCTGGCCTAAAATAGGCTATGTGTTGTAAATGTACTCCAGCCCATGGTTGGACTTGGTCAAACCTACACCTAACTACATCAAATTCTGGTCTAAAACAAGATTCTAAATCATGCGGTCCATAGCAAAGATCCATATTAGCACATCCATGTTCTACACCGCAGTCAAATTAGTCAAATCACTAAAGTTGAAAATTCCAACATCGAATTAGAGCATGTTCCATGTCGTAAGTAATAAAAAGAGCTTAAGGTAACTTCATGAAAAGGTTTCATTCAAGAATATGCTCTAGGTCACAACCATTAAAATATGTTAAGCTTTGTAAAGATCTAATATTAGCCATCTAAAAGTAGATCGATGACTCACATTGAATATAACAAAAGCCACGTTTAAATATAAGATTTATCACAACATAAGGATGCAAGTTTCTATCTAGACTTGTTCTAATTTGAAGTGCATAAGCCAAGAAGATGAAGAAATAAAATCTAAGATTCATGAGCTCTTTTAGTTCTAGATATATGGCAAAGCAGCGACAACAAGAAAAAAGAATGGCCTCAATATTTTCTTGGCAAGATCTATAGTTACAAGCAACGAATGTTGAGCAACTTATAGAGGTCAATTGCAGGGGATCTATAGAGAAGATGATTTCTTATTTCTTGGATAAAATAGGAAGCTTCCACCTTGTCATCTTGTTGATCTAGAACTCCAACTTCCTTATAATGTTCCTAATTCTTTCAAATATTTTAAATTTACTACAAAACTATAAATATAAGTCAAACCC
>JAQPPZ010001019.1:0-10596 GCA_028583015.1 Wollemia nobilis
GTGAAAGCACGAGATTCCGGTCAAAGGAAACACCAAGTGCGATTGCATTCAAAATTAAGCACGCTTAAGTCCTAGAAATGTAAATTGCATGAAACGGAAAAGAGACACATTGGAAGAGACACAATCAGATAGAGAAAACACAGCCCTTTCATTAATTTCCTTTGATCTCTGTTACAATAATGCCTCCTCCCTTTTCAGGGGCTAGGAGCGCAAATAGGGTTTGATTACAATCGTTGAATGATTCCTCTTTCCGCGTGCCCACGATTGCAATGGGCGGGCCAAGATGATGCCGCCGCTGATGTCGATGAGTTCTTCGCCTCTGCTGCTTCTCCTGCGAACAAAGAAATGACCAAGACGTCAGTAGCACCTGCTGCAAATGAAAAGCATTCTCTCTCTAAAACCAACGAAATATGCATATGAATATTTGCCTGAAACAGTGAAAACAGTGAATCCAAATTGCTTCAAAACTTGACAGAAGGTAAGAAAAGTTACCAGAAGGCCACTGCCACTGAGGCAGCTGGCCAATCCACCTTAAACTGGAATTCGTCCACAGGCAGGACGAATTCTGACTGTAATTCGTCCCTGGGTGGGACGAATTCTTCTGAGTTGGAGAAACCGACCTGCTGCTGCTCCAATGTCGGATCCCGGGACCTGCAAAATGCCTGCAAACAGGGGGGTTAGGTAATTGGGGCCATTTTGGGACGACCCAGATGGTCGGATTTTCCCAATTTGGCCTCCACCCTCGGGAATTTGACCTTGACACCTGCAAGTTAGCGAAACGACAAAGCAATACAAAACACCCTAAAATCTGACCAAAAGTTACAAAATTGCAATTATGGACTAATCAGACCTAGTAACACAGAATGCAATCTAAAAAATAATCTAAAGTGCTCAAAAACTAAAATTAGGACTTGGGAGGTGCGGGGGTGCCCAAGTGGGCCTCCCACCGTTGGCCCTCGATTTTGGAGCCAATCCACCGGGGATGGGCCCAAAACCTTTTAGGATTGGGGGGTCGGCGAATTGGTAGGTTCGGATGTCCATGCGTCGGATTTGGGTAAGGTTCGAGCTTCCAAAGGCCACCCAACAACCTCCCTTGCAAAAGAGATTGGTGGATGTGGGAAGGTGAACCAAGGGGGATGCAAGTGAGTCTTCAATTCGGCAGCACTTCGTTGCTTGAACACTCCTTCAACCTGTATATTTTGGGTGAGAAAAGTCCCACCTTTTATAGACCCAAGGGGTCTCTTTTGGGAGGGAAGCACAAATGCCAAGTGTTGGCCATAGGCGCCATGTGGCAGTCTTGTCTTCCCATGAGGGAGGGGAGTCCTCCATTGACTTGAACTTTGATAAATGCTTTTTGTAACAGTCCTCTAACGGCCCCTCTGTCCACTTACACATGCGTGCAAGGTAGGAGCCCTTAACTGACTGTTACGGGCTGCCACTTGGCACCATTTGCCTTTTTGCCCGTTAAGCTTAGAATTCGTCCCACCCAGGGACGGATTCAGAATTCGTCCTGGGGTGGGACGGATTCTATTTTGAATTCGTCCCTGGGTGAGACGAATACTTGGGCAAAGTGTCCAAGTGTGCCAAATTGCTTCTTGACCTTACAAAATTGCTATGAAAGTGGTTAAGACCACTTGTTTAACCTCCGAGGGCTGCCACTGGGGGCTGTGTTTGTCAAAGCGATCGGTGTTTGCGGTCACATAATCGGATTGGTGCTGTTTTGGTGTCTACGAGATGCCCCTTTTTGGGAAGCGCTGCGGGTGACGCGATGCTTGAGCAAAAATAGATAACCAAAGCACTAATGATTAGGGTTTCTTGGTAACCTAACCAACTTTTGATGCCCCAAGTATGGAAAGGGCATGCATTCTTGAATCCTTGCTTCGACGAGCTAAGGAATTTGATTTCAAGTATTAACCTGTTTTGGTGAGGTGTGACTTGAACTTAGACATTGATCGGTCATGAACAAGTGAAGGGCATTTTTATCCTCAGGGGGAACCTTGTGTTCATGATTCACGAAATGCCAAGTGTTTGATTGATTTGATTGTTGCTTGTTTACTGCCCCAAGCGGGAGCGTGATTGTCTTTGTCAATGATTCTTTGAATGCATGTCGTTTTCCTTAATTGGGTGTGTGATTGTTGGTTGGTGACTAAGTGTGACTACCCCCTCAAGCGACGAATCGATGAGGGAATGACCTTCGTGAGAGAAGCGACGAGTCGCTTGACCCAAGATGACTTGTGCAAGGTTGCCTTTAGAGGGTTTACCGTTAAGCGTGTGCAATTTTTCCAACATATGGACCTATTTTTGGTGGGTGTTAACCCTTTTGGTGATGTCATAATGAGGTGAAATCGTCGAAAACCTATTTCCCGTGGAGCGGTCCGGCTATGATAGCCTTCTTGGGGAACTAGGAGAGCGATAATTTGGACCTCGACATCGATTTTCTTTGCCTAGAGGTTAAGTGCAAGAGCACTTATGTCCGGCAATGTTTTTGTTGTGTTTTTGTTGAATTTTGTACTTGTTTTTGTTGTTTTTGTGACACCATTTGGTGATTAAATTGTCGACAATCCGTCCTCCCGTGGAGCGGTCCGGCTATGGTAGCCTTCTTCGGGAGTAGGATAGTGACAATGCAAACCCCGACATCAATTTTTCTATGCCAAGAGGTTAAGTGCAAGAGCACTTGTGTCTGGCAATGTTTATTGCTTGTTTTGTGTTGCTTTTTTTTTTTGTTGTTTTTGATTTTTTGTGACACCATTTTGGGATTAAATTGTCAAAATCCATCTTCCGTGGAGCGGTCCGGCTATGGTAGCCTTCTTAGGGAGTAGGATAGTGACAATTGTAAACCCGACATCAATTTTCTATGCCAAGAGGTTAAGTGCAAGAGCACTTGTGTCAGCAATGTTTATTGCTTTTTGTTTTTGTGTTGCATTTATTTGTTGTTTTTGTTGTTTTGATTTTCTTTGATCTTGTGCATGATGGTTGATGAATATGGATGTATGCATGTTGATTTATTTTGATGGATGCATATGCTATGATGAATGCAAATGGTTTTGATTTATATGTGATATGCGAGATATGAAATGGATGAATGGGGTTTGTGATGTTTGGCTATGGCACCAAGGACTATTTAGAACTATGTTATTTTGTTTTTAGGCGATTGCTGTGATGCATGACTTTGTATGTATACATGTGGTTTTTCTTTTTTGTATTTTTTTGATGGTATTGTAAGGATGATAAGTAGCGCGAGTTGGTTTAGAAATGTAGCTAAGGTTTTATGAGACTCGGACGGTTTTAACTCACTAGCCATGATTGTACTTTATCTTACAAGACTTTTGAACAAGGTATGAATCGGACTTGTTTTTGACCAAGTTATTTCACATCCCTGTGTGTGCAATTGAGTTCATTTAGTGGTATTTGTTAGGATACCGCCAGTGCCAGATGGGCTTTCAACCGAACCTGTACTGAGGATCACCTAATTAGCTCCACGAATTCCTTTGTTGTATGTACTAAGATTAATCTGCGGTGTAATCCAGGATGCCATAAGCTAGCTCATCCACATGCAAACATTGATCCGTACGCAAGTTAATGTGACAGATATATCGTCATGCGGGAGGTTTACTTACATTACCGATAGGCTATCAACCAAATTGGTACTGAAGCTTGCCTTATGACCTATAGAATGCTTGAGAGTTCCGGGGATTCAAGGTCAACTCCCTTCTTTTCTTCAATTGTATTGGGATACTTGCTCATTGTAGTGATGAGATCACTTGTTTATTTTGATTTGTTTTTCTTTCGAGCAAGGGATTGGGGATATGGAGTGATGAAAATCACTGTTGTTTGTGCCTTTTGATGTGTGCACTATAGTTTGTCAAATTTTGAGTTTTGACATTTTGCAAATTTTTGTGTTTTGCAACTATTGAGAACTTTAGGGATTCTTAGGGAATTGGGTAGGGAGGATGCTTGTCCTTTTGCCAACTCTCGGCATTCTAGGGGTCATTCGCACGGGGGGATGAGCAAGATAACCGTTTCGCTTGTGGTGACCTAGATTATTTTGCTGGTTTCGTCTTTCGTTCACACAATTTGGGAATTTTAGTGTTTTGATTTGTGTTGGGATGTTACGTAACAAGGTGTATTTCAAGTATGACTCTACCTTCGTAAAATCTGTTCGACTTGATACACTACATGGCTAAAGAGGAAAATGATGGCTGAATCACTGAAACTCTTGGTACATTCCTAGACCATTGACTGTAGTGTGGTAAAAGTTATGCTTGGTGTTTTTGTTGTTTTTGTAACATGAGACAATGCGGAACAAGGTGGACTATCAGAGCTATTGCAGCTTATGGTGCCTTTGACCTGTATGACTACAAATATGCAATGTATGGATGCAATGCTTAATGCAGCTATGTATTTTTGTAATTTTGATGGATTGTTTTTGGTGAAGGTGAAGATGAGGTGCGAGAATATGAATTTGAGTATGCCTAGAATTGAGATGCAAATCTTTGTTGTTTTTGATGATTTTATTTTTTTTGTTATTTGATATTTCTTGGATTCTTTTTTGACCAAGAGATTGCGATAATCCTTGGAGCTTTTGGTTGACCAAGAGATTGCGATAATCCTTGGAGCTTTTTGGATTGACCAAGAGATTGCGATAATCCTTGGAGCTTTTTGATTGACCAAGAGATTGCGATAATCCTTGGAGCTTTTTGGTTGACCAAGAGATTGCGATAATCCTTGGAGCTTTTTGGTTGACCAAGAGATTGCGATAATCCTTGGAGCTTTTTGGGTGACCAAGAGATTGCGATAATCCTTGGAGCTTTTTGGGTGACCAAGAGATTGCGATAATCCTTGGAGCTTTTTGGAGTGACCAAGAGATTGCGATAATCCTTGGAGCTTTTTGGGTGACCAAGAGATTGCGATAATCCTTGGAGCTTTTTGGTTGACCAAGAGATTGCGATAATCCTTGGAGCTTTTTGGGTGACCAAGAGATTGCGATAATCCTTGGAGCTTTTTGGGTGACCAAGAGATTGCGATAATCCTTGGAGCTTTTTGGGTGACCAAGAGATTGCGATAATCCTTGGAGCTTTTTGGGTGACCAAGAGATTGCGATAATCCTTGGAGCTTTTTGGGTGACCAAGTGATTGCGATAATCCTTGGAGCTTTTTGGGTGACCAAGGGATTGCGATAATCCTTGGAGCTTTTTGGTTTGGATTATGGTTCTTCGAGGGATAGAGGTACCCTGGCTTGATGGTCTTTGCACTCCGGATCTGGCTCTAGAGGTATGGGCATGAATGGATCGGCCCTATGCACGGAGATGAGGACAGGGTCCGCCCGCGGCACTGATGTTGCTATGATGTCTCTTGGTGGAAGTTGCTCTTTATGTGCCCAAAGTTGTGGATGTAATGCTTGGTCCCACTGTGGTGGGTTAACATGCCACTCATGCCCTAGTATTATGTTTATCTGTTGACATGCTTCCTCAAATTTTATGGGATGTCGATGTTGTCGCATGTGATTGTTGTGGGCTATGTCTATTTCATCCTCACCTTCGGACAATGTGTATAGCTCATCAGAATCTGGAGATTCTGAGACATGGAGGACTGCATCATCAGGTAGCCCTATGGTTAAAGGTTGATCCTCTTCGAAAGGAGCCTTATGTAAGTTGGGCCTTGGGAGCTCCAAAATCTTGGTCTCTACCAACTCTAAGTGCTCTAGTGCTTTGCATGTATTGGGAGATTTGAACTCCTCCTCTTTGGTTGGTTCTTGTTGAGGAACTTGGGGCTTATGGAGGGGTGGCCAGATGGCACCCCCATGCCTTGGTAGGGCAGTTCATCCCGCTCTTCTTCGTGCTCTGATTCCTTAGAGGCTTCTTGATGAATTTCTAAGGGTGGCTCATAAGCCTGGGTGGATGTCTGAGGAAGGCACCCATCATTGGTTATAGGAGCGGCCTCCCATTCATGTCTAGGAGGCGTCGGGGGTGGTGCTTCAGGAATCGGGAGAGTAGCTTCCCGCTCCTGTCTAGGAGGTGTTGGGGGTAGCTTTTGATGAGGTCGCGATGACCTATCTTCCCCCCATGGGTTGTGCCACTCAAAATATTTTGTCTTATGCATGTGAGGGGTTGGAGTCTTCTCTTGCATAGTGTGTTGGAACAGCTCATCCTTCTGGCGTTGAAGGTGCTCTTCGTTAATATGGTACGGTTCCTCTAACGGTAGTCGTTCGAGCTCAAGTTGCGTGAGTTGCTTGAGATGTGTGATATATTCGACAGATTCTACGATAGTTAGTCCCACCGCCTCATGTCTAGAAGGCCTAGACGCCTCTCTTAGATAAAAATCTTGGTCGTAGTGATCCAAGATCTCTATAGGACACATCCCTATGTTAGGGGTAGCAGCATTCTCTCGGGGCTTTGGCCTCAGTGAGTGGTCCTGATAGATAGCAGGTGCGAAGGCATATTGCTCTCGCATTGTATATTGCTCTCGAGGAAGGTAGAGGTCTTCCTCGTGCTCTCTTTCATAAGTGAAAAAGGGATGGACGGAGCTATCTCGCCCTGCCCAAAGAGCCTTGTGCTCTGGATTTGTCTTTGT
Organism: Wollemia nobilis; assembly: GCA_028583015.1. Taxonomy (NCBI): domain Eukaryota; kingdom Viridiplantae; phylum Streptophyta; class Pinopsida; order Araucariales; family Araucariaceae; genus Wollemia; species Wollemia nobilis. The sequence continues at coordinate 6,570 of JAQPPZ010001019.1, forward strand.
AGTTATGGCAACTAGAGGGGGTGAAGGAGGGATAATGTAATCATGTGGTTCCTCCCATCGAACCCTATGTTGACTTAGCACTTCATCGCGCGATGACCGCTCATAGCGAGCATCTAAGGGAGCTCTCATTGCTTCATGTCTAGAAGGCCTAGATGCCTCTTCTAGATATCTATCTCGGTCGTAGTGATCCAAGATCTCTATAGGCGACCTCCCTCTATTGGGGGTAACGACATTCCCTCGAGGCTTTGGCCTCTGTGAGTGTTCTTAATAGATAGCAGGTGCGGAGGCATATTGCTCTCGCACTGTATATTGCTCTCGAGGAAGGTAGAGGTCTTCCTCGTGCTCTCTTTCATAAATGAAAAAGGAACGGGTGGAGTTGGCCCGCCCGCCTGAGGAGCCTTGTGCTCTGGATTTGTCTTTGTAGTCCTGACAACTAGAGGGGGTGAAGGACGGGTAGTGTAATGATGTGGTTCCTCCCGTCGAACCCTATGTTGACCTAGCGCTTCATCGCGCGGTGACCGCTCATAGCGATCATCTAAGGGAGCTCTCCTATGATTGTACCCCTCATGGAAGGGTGTGTGATGAGTGCTATGTTGAACAGGAGTGCTCCTCGAAGAGGTGTCCCTGTAGTCTCTTTCCTTTAAGGTGTGGAGGGGACTGCATTGTGTGTTAGGTCGCCAAGGTGGTATGACCAAATCCTTGGGATTGTAATGGAGGTGACTCGTGCCTCCTGGGACATTCCCCATAGCCTTCGCCCGTGATTGGGCTTGGCTACGGGTTAGCACCATGACGATGTCTCTCTAAAAAGCCCTAAAATTGAAAATGAGTCGGATGGGGCCCAAAATTGGTGTGCGCATCCCTCTTATAATAGATAAGACAAAAATGAAGTTTCAAGTCCTAACTCTAAATACATTAGGAGATATTGACATCCGAACAGCTCAAAAAGTGCAAAAAATTGGGCACGCAATTTTAGAACCTAATTTCGGGGCACTAGATGATGGAATTTGGCCCCGAAAACTGGATTTCTAGGGAAATACAACTCTAGGAGTTATATTTGTTTAAAATTATCCCAACCAACTCCCTGTAAAATTTCGTGTCAAACGGAGCTACGGTTGAGAAGTTATGGCCCCGGCAAGATGCACTAAAATTTAGAGAAAAATACAAGATTTCCCATTTTTTGTTGGATGGTCCTGCATCACTTATGGGCACATTTGGGGTGATTTTGGGTTGACCAAAGGGTTCATGGACACCTTTGGGGCATTTTGGAGTGACCAAGCGATTACGGGAATCCTTGGAGCTTTTTGGAGAAAATGACAAAATGCGTAGATTTTTTTATCTTTGTTTTTAATGATTTTTTTTGTCTACACTAAACGGAATTAAACACACACATTCACAAAACCGTGATTATCTCTTTTAAGGATTCTTGGTGTGCCCTAAACTGGTTTAGTGCATTTTGATGTTTTGTTTTGTTTTTGTAGGTTTTGTAGAACGTTTAAATGCATCATGTAGGCTCTTATAACTCCAAAAAGGTCGCCCCTTCAATATACCAACCGGGCCGATATACCAACCTCTCTATATACCCGCCCTTACGAGAGGGAGACTATAGGTACGTGAGAGCAGAAGGTACGTGGTACGTAGGCGGTACGGAAGGGGGATTGTCCTGTTAATGGCACCTACCATAGAAAACTTATCCTCGCGCGCATGGGAATCACCCCAGCTACGCTCGGTCTGTCTTCGTCAGGATTTACGCCTAACAACAGTTGACAATCGGGAAATGGATGCAAATCAAGCCAAGGTGGTGATGAAATCCACCAATGGTCTTGATCAAGGGCTGGGGTCTTACGACCAGCTCCTTGGTTTAAAATTGTTTCGTGATGTGTGTGGGATTCGTTTTATCCAACAAAAATGAAACTAGCATACATGACTTTTCCTAATGCAATGCAAGATTAAATGAAAACAATTAAAGAAACAGAAACAGAAACAGAAAAATTTAACAGAGATCATAAAAATCCCTACCTCTTCTCTGCTGCTCCGTTGTCTCTGAATTTCTGCTCCGAAAATCCGCGAGACGAGGAATTCGTCCCTACGGGAGACGAATTGCGGAACAGAATTCGTCCCTCCCAGAGACGAATTTGAATTCGTCTCAGGGTCAGAGCGAATTGAGAAAAGAATTCGTCCCTGTCAGAGACGAATAGCAGTCTGCAACAAAAAAATGTACCTGTCAAGCACAAACACAAAACTTTGATCAGTTTCTATGATTTCAAAAACCAGGGAACAGGTTCCCACCGTGATCGCCACTGAAAGCACGAGATTCCGGTCAAAGGAAACACCAAGTGCGATTGCATTCAAAATTAAGTACGCTTAAGTCCTAGAAATGTAAATTGCATGAAACGGAAAAGAGACACATTGGAAGAGACGCAATCAGATAGAGAAAACACAGCCCTTTCATTAATTTCCCTTGATCTCTGTTACAATGATGCCTCCTCCCTTTTCAGGGGCTAGGAGCGCAAATAGGGTTTGATTACAATCGCTGAATGATTCCTCTTTCCGCGTGCCCACGATTGCAATGGGCGGGCCAAGATGATGCCGTCGCTGATGTCGATGAGTTCTTCGCCTCTGCTGCTTCTCCTGCGAACAAAGAAATGACCAAGACGTTAGTAGCACCTGCTGCAAATGAAAAGCATTCTCTCTCTAAAACCAACGAAATATGCATATGAATATTTGCCTGAAACAGTGAAAACAGTGAATCCAAATTGCTTCAAAACTTGACAGAAGGTAAGAAAAGTTACCAGAAGGCCACTGCCACTGAGGCAGCTGGCCAATCCACCTTAAACTGGAATTCGTCCCTGGGCAGGACGAATTCTGACTGTAATTCGTCCCTGGGTGGGACGAATTCTTCTGAGTTGGAGAAACCGACCTGCTGCTGCTCCAATGTCGGATCCCGGGACCTGCAAAACGCCTGCAAATAGGGGGGTTAGGTAATTGGGGCCATTTTGGGACGACCCAGATGGTCGGATTTTCCCAATTTGGCCTCCACCCTCGGGAATTTGACCTTGACACCTGCAAGTTAGCGAAACGACAAAGCAATACAAAACATCCTAAAATCCGACCAAAAGTTACAAAATTGCAATTATGGACTAATCAGACCTAGTAACACAGAATGCAATCTAAAAAATAATCTAAAGTGCTCAAAAACTAAAATTAGGACTTGGGAGGTGCGGGGGTGCCCAAGTGGGCCTCCCACTGTTGGCCCTCGATTTTGGAGCCAATCCACCGGGGATGGGCCCAAAACCTTTTAGGATTGGGGGGTCGGCGAATTGGTAGGTTCAGATGTCCATGCGTCGGATTTGAGTAAGGTTCGAGCTTCCAAAGGCCACCCAACAACCTCCCTTGCAAAAGAGATTGGTGGATGTGGGAAGGTGAACCAAGGGGGATGCAAGTGAGTCTTCAATTCGGCAGCACTTCGTTGCTTGAACACTCCTTCAACTTGTATATTTTGGGTGAGAAAAGTCCCACCTTTTATAGACCCAAGGGGTCTCTTTTGGGAGGGAAGCACAAATGCCAAGTGTTGGCCATAGGCGCCATGTGGCAGTCTTGTCTTCCCATGAGGGAGGGGAGTCCTCCATTGACTTGAACTTTGATAAATGCTTTTTGTAACGGTCCTCTAACGGCCCCTCTGTCCACTTACACATGCGTGCAAGGTAGGAGCCCTTAGCCGGCTGTTGTGGGCTGCCACTTGGCACCATTTGCCTTTTTGCCCGTTAAGCTTAGAATTCGTCCCACCCAGGGACGGATTCAGAATTCGTCCTGGGGTGGGACGGATTCTATTTTGAATTCGTCCCGGGGTGAGACGAATACTGGGCAAAGTGTCCAAGTGTGCCAAATTGCTTCTTGACCTTACAAAATTGCTATGAAAGTGGTTAAGACCACTTGTTTAACCTCTGAGGGCTGCCACTGGGGGCTGTGTTTGTCAAAGCGATCGGTGTTTGCGGTCACATAATCGGATTGGTGCTGTTTTGGTGTCTAC